>CM060943.1:1002788643-1002808643 GCA_030765085.1 Allium cepa | reverse complement strand
ACCTAAGTTGCGCAGGAAAGGCCCAAATGTAACGACCCAGAATTTTTAGAAATTAAAATTTTAATATTTTATTAATTTTAAATATTGAAAAGTGAATTTATAAGTCAAATAAATTTTATTTTGAATTATTGGATTTAATTGGATAATTAAATCGATAATTTAATATGTGAAATTATGGAAATAATTGAAAATTGAGTTAAAAATGATTGTAAATAATTTGTAAAATTTTATTTAATCATACTGGAGTTATAGAAATATTTTAGAACTTTTAAAATCGAATTAAAAGTAAATTTGTGAAAATTGAATATTTTAATATTAAATAATCGACTGTAAAATAGTCAATTTTTGAACAGTCTCAGAATTGAACGAAACCAGTTTCATTGGATCCGTAATAGTTAGTTATTACCGGATTTCAATTTTCGTGTCAATCGGAGCTATCGTTTGATCGTGGCAGCTCGAAACGCATCGAATTATTTTTAATTTAAATTTGGCGAGTCAAAATAGCCATTTTTCAAAAAGTCTCCGAATTCGACGAAACCAGTTTCATCGGATCCGTAATGTGATATTATTGTAAGGTTTCAAATTTCAAGTCAATTGGATTTACCGTTTGTCCTGTACAAATTAAAACGCCTAGAAATCGGTTTAAATCGGTTTAATTTAAATTGAGCGTTTATAGCCATAACTCGCACATACTTCCGAATTAGCTTCCGAAACCTGTTCCATTGTGTCCGGAACGCGGGATAAACCCTAGGTACGCTGGTTACGGCGCCTAAATCGGAGTTCGGAATTTCCGGAATGAATAGTGTTTACGCTTGATTTTCTATAAATACACCACACACACAAATAAAAAAAAAAAATATTCCAAACCCTAGGGTTATTGTTCGTGGCCGCCACTTTCTAATCAAAGGCCAGAAATAATCCAATTTCATTCTTTAATTTCTTTCAATCTATCAGCTTTTACAACAAACTCCCAACTAACAAATTATAGAACGTATCGAGGCCTTCGATTCTATATGGAGATGATTGAATATGGTGTGTCGTGGAGGGAGATAAGGCGCTGCGTTCGGCCATGCTTGCGCACGCCATACGAGGAGGAAGGGCAGGCCGAGCTTGCTCTTGTTGAGGCCGTGGGTAGAGTGGAGCGTGGCGCACGTGGTGGAGTAACTTGATCGAGGTAGAAGCTAACGATTAATTTGCAAAATTTAACCCTAAATCAATAGTTGGGTTCGGCCGAGTTTGTTATAGCCTGGGGATAATTCGCGTGAAGGAGAAAGGGGGAGGGGTGTTGCGCACGGCCTGGATTCAAAGCATGGAGATCCAATGGCAGATAATGGTTAAGGTTTAAAATATAAGGATTTATGTTGTAATTAATTATAGTATAAATCGTGTAAACTTGTAAAATTCGTATCTTTTTCATACGAGGTCGAAAAAAATGCAAACTCAGTTGCGTTGGAATCGTATGGACGAGCACTACGCGATGGAGTTGGTTTGGAGTCGTTTGGAGTTAGTGAGAATTTCGGGTAAAATTAAACGCGCGTTTAATTTTATTCGAAATAAAAGCTAAAACGGAATTTAAAACCAAGGTGAGAATTTCTCACTCAATCAAATAGATTTAGATTTTATTTTAAATAGTTAGATTTAAAATATTTGAATGCATGTTTGAATGTTGATTAATATGTATTGATTGTTAAAATAGACATTATACGCCGTTAGTAAGCGGATGTTATTTATTATAAACATATACCGCGAATATTTCATAAACAGTGAAATTGGTATTATATATAATATCAATATATATATATTGGCATATGTATATATTGCAGTTGTTGATTTCCCGCATTTTTTGTTTAGCGGATGAGACCCTATTACGCCGTTAGTAAGCGGATAATATTTATTAAAAACATGTACCGCGATAATTTCGTACTGGAGCGAAATTGGTATTGTGCTAATGTTTTTGGATGCAGGAAAACAGGTTGGAGGGATCCAACTGGGTTCCTCAACAGTATTTATTTAATTTCAGATATTTTGATATTTGATGGATTATCATATCGATATATGATATCGTTGTTAGTCGTGATTGACTATTTGGTGTGTAGCATCATTGGACCCAGATTTTGGGATTTTAAAATGTTTTTAAAGTGATTTTTGAAAAGATAAAATATCTTTGGAATTGATCCATTTCAAATAAATAAACGTTATAATTTTTAATGTTATAAAAATTATGATTTTTAAGAAATATAGTTAAAAGCTGATTTTTGAAAATAAGGAATTAATGACTTTATAAAAGAGTTTAAATTGGGATTCTGAACTTGTTATAAAAAGTTAAATATAGGATTTATAAAATTTAATTATTTTATAAATCAGAATGGTGAAGTTTTTTTAAAGGAAATTAAAGACGTTTTAAAGAATAATATAGATTGATTTATATTAAAGGATTTACAAATGAATATTTGTAAATTAAAACGTTGGGATTATAAAATGAGATTTTATAAATGTTTAAATGAAGTGAAAATGAATTTCATAAATGAATGAAATTTGTAGAATTATAAACTGGGAGGTTATAAATGAAATTTATAAATAGTAGATTTATAAATTTGGTGAAATTATGTGAATAATGGTTTTGGATAAATGAATGAACCTTATAAGTTATAAGATTTATAATTTGGGAAGATAAAAAGAACGATTTTGTAAAATAATCGTTTTATAAGTATTTAACTTATAATATGAACTTTTAGTTTATAATGGAGATATGAAATTTAACAGGTTAATAAAAGAATTTATAAAAAAAGAAGTTTTTATAAATAAATAGAAATGGAATTTATAAACGTTGTTTTATAAATTCGCAAACGACTTATTTTGATAAGAAAAGTGTTGAAACCTATTAATGGAGTTATATTCACATTTTTGAATAGTGAATAATCCTTTGAATTAAAACGAGTAAAAGGATGAGATTTGTTAATGAAGTTTATTCACATTTTTGAATAGTGAATAATACGTTAAAGAAAATGTTTTTGAATGTGATGTTTTAAACATAATTAAAACGATCTAACGATGTTTTAAAACATGTTGAGATTCGAAACCATAGATTTCAACATTTATTGTTGAAATAGATGTTTCGAGAAATAAAAGGAAATGGTAGACTATAACACTGTTGTTATAGTAAATGATTTCCGAAAGAAAATGTTTTTAATAGTATTGGGATTTATATATCTATTTTAAATTCGAATCCCTATACTAGTGATTTTGGGTTGTCGTAACGATGTTTTACGCAACATTCGTTTTGGCCCAAGTAAATATGTTTAAGTGAATGATTTCCTTAAAGAATGAATTATATACTTAATTCGATTTAAGTATATTGAATAT
This sequence comes from Allium cepa, assembly GCA_030765085.1. NCBI lineage: Eukaryota > Viridiplantae > Streptophyta > Magnoliopsida > Asparagales > Amaryllidaceae > Allium > Allium cepa. The sequence continues at coordinate 1,002,805,280 of CM060943.1, read as the reverse complement.
TTTCTAAGTGTTGAAAATAAATGATTGTGAATTACTTATTTAATAAGTATGGAAATGTTTTCCAATGTAAAGTGAATATTTTGAGAATTTATCTTTTTGAAGATAAATTGAAAGTGAATAATTGAATTGTATATTCATGAATATTTTGAAATATAAATTCGTTATGGAATTTATAAAAGAAAGGTGGAATTTGTTTGAAAATAAATATTGATTTATTTTTGAAGTGTTGAAATTATATATCTTGTAAAGATATTTTGGAAAATAAATAATTTGGGAAAATTATTTGGAATCTGGTGATGTTGTGCATATCAATTGATAGTTCAATAACCGACTATCAGTATTTCCCTTTGAATGGGTATTTAATGTGAATTGATTGAATTTGAATGCACACTTATTTTTGAATAAGCGCTCACTATTCGGGTTAACCGGGAAAGGACCATGGGGTCGTATAACCCACTCCGAATATGTGATACGTCGTTGTGAATTGCATTGAAGATCGGTGTTGAAGACCGGTATTTGCGAGAGTGATAGGATGAACTATCGATTGACTCTACACCGAGTAGCTACGGTATTGAGTTCTCCATATGTGATGGTGAATCCGATCAGGATTGTGAATATCCGGATTGCAAGGACTTCTTTGTAAGTGCCTTCGGTTCTGTTCGATCCCGGAACAGACTTGTATGGATTGTGTGTCTGACATTACAATTTGAGATATAAAGCCGATTTCTTTCAAATATATTTCTGTTGGTGGCGGAGAATTTATTCTTTGCTTAACACCCTTCTTTGAGACGTACGAGCTCAAAGGTTATATAGTTGAAGTTATCAGCGATATATTCCCAATTTGGTAATGTGATATGCTGAGTGATGCTGAAATGATCATTGTGTTGATTATTGTGATAGGATCATTCATTTGATCGTCTATCTTAGTGATCATTGTGTTGATCATTTGTTGACCCAAAGCACGGCTTTTTGTACAAAGTGTGTTTTTGTGGACGTGAATTCGTCGAGCCTCACATCCCGGAAATGGTCAAAACAGGAAAGATGCGGCAAGGTTATTAGGGGTTGTTGTAGCTCCCCTTAGGGTATGTACATTTCCTTCTGGATAGAGGTTGTATCATGGTATGGAGCCCAGATATTTAACCTATGTGGTTACTACGAGTTTATTACTTTGTGGTTGTTGGTTATCGGGATCCCGTGAAAAAGGTCGTTTACGATCGGGGAATGGCGTGCTCGTGTCAGTAGTTACCCAGTTAAGGGGTAACCCGGCCTTGTGTTGGCAGAGTTCCGGTTTGGTTCTCGGGGGTGTCTTTCCAGAGGCATTCTCAGTGGCAATGGGAAGTTCCTTGGCCTGACCATTTGTTGGAAATCCAATTCCCAATACGAAACTTGTACGGTATTAGTTGTAGAACCTGCTATTCACTTATGGTGGTCACCACTGTTTGGATAGTAGCTATAGTAGGCATAGTTCGAAATGTCTATGTCGGCTAAGATTTATATCTTTATTTTTGAAATGACTTTCCTACACTATGCACTAGTAATAATATCAAATGTTATCTTAAATGCGTATCAAGCATCTTTGACTATCATAAGGAGAAATCTCCTCCGATTCTGCGTTTGCATGTGTGTGTGTGCGGGAGGCCTTATGGTAGTCTCATTTTTAAAAGCATTGCGAATTGATTTAAAAATATTCTTCTATTTTGATTTTAAAGTAAATAAACTGTTTTGAGTTCTCACACCAGTCACATGACTGACTTGGAGTTTATTGTTTTCCTTCCTAAACTCTGGGTGCCCACCAATTTCCACACGGGCAGTTAAGAGTTAGGTTTATCAGGATATTCTGGATATTCTGGAGTTGCTGGAGGCAAGCTGGATGGCATGGCGTATTACTAGTTTATATAGTATTTCTTTTCCGCTGCACTGTTTATTGTTGTATGTTGTTGTACACTCTGATGATATGATATGATGTAATGAAATATAATGTGATGTAATAACTGATATAGTTCTTTATTTAAAGATTATTCATTTATTATTATATGTTGTTCCGCTGCGAATTGTGAGATTCTGTTGTTGTTCTGTTTCCTTTCTGTTTTCTTCCATTTTAAAATAGTCTATCTTCTTTTCCCTATCTAAATTTTTTCTATCTTATGTTTTCTCTTCCCTCTATCTTCTACCTTTTCCTCTCTTCTTCTCTTCTTTCTTTTTCTTAAATCCTTTTTAAAAAAACTAACTATTCGGTTTTTCGGCAACGAAAACCCGAAGCGTTACATTTGGTATCAGAGCTCTGATGGTTAAGCGACAACCATGGTTCTGTAGGGTATAATTCATTAGAGATAGAGTCAGTAGTACTCTAGAATGAATTTGAGTGTAATAATAGCTATGAGTGCGTATTTGTTAGTGAATATAAAATTGTTTTATATTGTGATGATTGGTTTATTGAGTGGCATATGAACTTTCGTCAGCACAGCCTCGAAACTGAGCCGAAGGGGTTTCTAAACACTTGAATAGAACAATTCGGCATAATATTGATTTTAAATTGGGTAAATGAAATAATTTTGCCTTGATTATATTTTATATATAAAGGAATAATTTTTCAGAATTGTTAAAGGGTATATAAGTTGATTGTTAGGTTGTTTGAATAACCTGAATAAGAGAATAATTGTATAAGCAAAAGAATTATAAGAATTGAAATTATAATTAAAGTGTTTACAATTGTGAAATAAACTTATATATATATATATATATATATATAAGAAGTGAAACTATATGAATATGAGTTGTAAATAAAGGTGAATTTAAAGTTAAATGGAATATAACTTAAGTGTTGTTGAATGGAATTGATTTTGGTATCGAAGTAAATAATCAAGTGGATTAAAAGAAATGTGAACTTGAGTATATGAATGAAATTCAACATTATATTGTTAAAGGAGTTAGTAATTGAATTGAATAAATGGATTGAATGTTAATCAATTTAATGTAAATTTAAGTTGATATAAAATAATGAACATAAGTGTTAATTCATTAAAATCAAATGTGGTTATTAGTAAATGATAACTAATTGAATTGAGAATGAATGTTGATAAAATCCAATGTTAATAAATCAAATGTGATAAAGTGAAAACCAATTCATTAAAATATGAATGAGAATATGAATGAATATATTGGTTATGAATTTGTTGAATGGTAATTGGATGATGGTTGAGTATATATTGCTATTGTTGCATTTGCTATGTGATATATATAGTTGATATGTTACTATATGCTGTATATTGAGATTATTTGCATATGTGCATGTTCTCATGTTGTTTGTTGAGTGTTTAGTAGGTGCGGATCGCGTTTGCTTCGCATTTGGAGTTCGCTTTAGCGCTATATTAGCTGTATATGCTTGCTAATAAAATATAAGGTACATATCTCGGATTAAATACAGTACTTTTACACTTTTTTCCCTGCGGGATGCCTCATTACTTGATGAGATGTATATTTGTGATATATATACTGTCATTTTTTTTTCGGATCGAGCCGCGCAAAGGAGACTATGGCGAATTTTTCCGAAAATTTAAGGCGTTAGAAAAAATTTGAGAAAATTTGGAAAATTTTGAAAACTTTAACTTTAATTTTGGAATTGAAAGTTAAACAATAGTAGTTGTTTTTGAAAAGATAACTAAATATGATTTGAAAACTTAGTAAAGATTTGTAAGAAGTTTAATTATAAATTTTGGAAAGTTAATAAATTCTGTAACTTTTCTTACTTGTAATTTCGAGGACGAAATTCTTTTAAGGGGGAAAGATTGTAACGACCCAGAATTTTTAGAAATTAAAATTTTAATATTTTATTAATTTTAAATATTGAAAAGTGAATTTATAAGTCAAATAAATTTTATTTTGAATTATTGGATTTAATTGGATAATTAAATCGATAATTTAATATGTGAAATTATGGAAATAATTGAAAATTGAGTTAAAAATGATTGTAAATAATTTGTAAAATTTTATTTAATCATACTGGAGTTATAGAAATATTTTAGAACTTTTAAAATCGAATTAAAAGTAAATTTGTGAAAATTGAATATTTTAATATTAAATAATCGACTGTAAAATAGTCAATTTTTGAACAGTCTCAGAATTGAACGAAACCAGTTTCATTGGATCCGTAATAGTTAGTTATTACCGGATTTCAATTTTCGTGTCAATCGGAGCTATCGTTTGATCGTGGCAGCTCGAAACGCATCGAATTATTTTTAATTTAAATTTGGCGAGTCAAAATAGCCATTTTTCAAAAAGTCTCCGAATTCGACGAAACCAGTTTCATCGGATCCGTAATGTGATATTATTGTAAGGTTTCAAATTTCAAGTCAATTGGATTTACCGTTTGTCCTGTACAAATTAAAACGCCTAGAAATCGGTTTAAATCGGTTTAATTTAAATTGAGCGTTTATAGCCATAACTCGCACATACTTCCGAATTAGCTTCCGAAACCTGTTCCATTGTGTCCGGAACGCGGGATAAACCCTAGGTACGCTGGTTACGGCGCCTAAATCGGAGTTCGGAATTTCCGGAATGAATAGTGTTTACGCTTGATTTTCTATAAATACACCACACACACAAATAAAAAAAAAAAATATTCCAAACCCTAGGGTTATTGTTCGTGGCCGCCACTTTCTAATCAAAGGCCAGAAATAATCCAATTTCATTCTTTAATTTCTTTCAATCTATCAGCTTTTACAACAAACTCCCAACTAACAAATTATAGAACGTATCGAGGCCTTCGATTCTATATGGAGATGATTGAATATGGTGTGTCGTGGAGGGAGATAAGGCGCTGCGTTCGGCCATGCTTGCGCACGCCATACGAGGAGGAAGGGCAGGCCGAGCTTGCTCTTGTTGAGGCCGTGGGTAGAGTGGAGCGTGGCGCACGTGGTGGAGTAACTTGATCGAGGTAGAAGCTAACGATTAATTTGCAAAATTTAACCCTAAATCAATAGTTGGGTTCGGCCGAGTTTGTTATAGCCTGGGGATAATTCGCGTGAAGGAGAAAGGGGGAGGGGTGTTGCGCACGGCCTGGATTCAAAGCATGGAGATCCAATGGCAGATAATGGTTAAGGTTTAAAATATAAGGATTTATGTTGTAATTAATTATAGTATAAATCGTGTAAACTTGTAAAATTCGTATCTTTTTCATACGAGGTCGAAAAAAATGCAAACTCAGTTGCGTTGGAATCGTATGGACGAGCACTACGCGATGGAGTTGGTTTGGAGTCGTTTGGAGTTAGTGAGAATTTCGGGTAAAATTAAACGCGCGTTTAATTTTATTCGAAATAAAAGCTAAAACGGAATTTAAAACCAAGGTGAGAATTTCTCACTCAATCGAATAGATTTAGATTTTATTTTAAATAGTTAGATTTAAAATATTTGAATGCATGTTTGAATGTTGATTAATATGTATTGATTGTTAAAATAGACATTATACGCCGTTAGTAAGCGGATGTTATTTATTATAAACATATACCGCGAATATTTCATAAACAGTGAAATTGGTATTATATATAATATCAATATATATATATTGGCATATGTATATATTGCAGTTGTTGATTTCCCGCATTTTTTGTTTAGCGGATGAGACCCTATTACGCCGTTAGTAAGCGGATAATATTTATTAAAAACATGTACCGCGATAATTTCGTACTGGAGCGAAATTGGTATTGTGCTAATGTTTTTGGATGCAGGAAAACAGGTTGGAGGGATCCAACTGGGTTCCTCAACAGTATTTATTTAATTTCAGATATTTTGATATTTGATGGATTATCATATCGATATATGATATCGTTGTTAGTCGTGATTGACTATTTGGTGTGTAGCATCATTGGACCCAGATTTTGGGATTTTAAAATGTTTTTAAAGTGATTTTTGAAAAGATAAAATATCTTTGGAATTGATCCATTTCAAATAAATAAACGTTATAATTTTTAATGTTATAAAAATTATGATTTTTAAGAAATATAGTTAAAAGCTGATTTTTGAAAATAAGGAATTAATGACTTTATAAAAGAGTTTAAATTGGGATTCTGAACTTGTTATAAAAAGTTAAATATAGGATTTATAAAATTTAATTATTTTATAAATCAGAATGGTGAAGTTTTTTTAAAGGAAATTAAAGACGTTTTAAAGAATAATATAGATTGATTTATATTAAAGGATTTACAAATGAATATTTGTAAATTAAAACGTTGGGATTATAAAATGAGATTTTATAAATGTTTAAATGAAGTGAAAATGAATTTCATAAATGAATGAAATTTGTAGAATTATAAACTGGGAGGTTATAAATGAAATTTATAAATAGTAGATTTATAAATTTGGTGAAATTATGTGAATAATGGTTTTGGATAAATGAATGAACCTTATAAGTTATAAGATTTATAATTTGGGAAGATAAAAAGAACGATTTTGTAAAATAATCGTTTTATAAGTATTTAACTTATAATATGAACTTTTAGTTTATAATGGAGATATGAAATTTAACAGGTTAATAAAAGAATTTATAAAAAAAGAAGTTTTTATAAATAAATAGAAATGGAATTTATAAACGTTGTTTTATAAATTCGCAAACGACTTATTTTGATAAGAAAAGTGTTGAAACCTATTAATGGAGTTATATTCACATTTTTGAATAGTGAATAATCCTTTGAATTAAAACGAGTAAAAGGATGAGATTTGTTAATGAAGTTTATTCACATTTTTGAATAGTGAATAATACGTTAAAGAAAATGTTTTTGAATGTGATGTTTTAAACATAATTAAAACGATCTAACGATGTTTTAAAACATGTTGAGATTCGAAACCATAGATTTCAACATTTATTGTTGAAATAGATGTTTCGAGAAATAAAAGGAAATGGTAGACTATAACACTGTTGTTATAGTAAATGATTTCCGAAAGAAAATGTTTTTAATAGTATTGGGATTTATATATCTATTTTAAATTCGAATCCCTATACTAGTGATTTTGGGTTGTCGTAACGATGTTTTACGCAACATTCGTTTTGGCCCAAGTAAATATGTTTAAGTGAATGATTTCCTTAAAGAATGAATTATATACTTAATTCGATTTAAGTATATTGAATATTTTCTAAGTGTTGAAAATAAATGATTGTGAATTACTTATTTAATAAGTATGGAAATGTTTTCCAATGTAAAGTGAATATTTTGAGAATTTATCTTTTTGAAGATAAATTGAAAGTGAATAATTGAATTGTATATTCATGAATATTTTGAAATATAAATTCGTTATGGAATTTATAAAAGAAAGGTGGAATTTGTTTGAAAATAAATATTGATTTATTTTTGAAGTGTTGAAATTATATATCTTGTAAAGATATTTTGGAAAATAAATAATTTGGGAAAATTATTTGGAATCTGGTGATGTTGTGCATATCAATTGATAGTTCAATAACCGACTATCAGTATTTCCCTTTGAATGGGTATTTAATGTGAATTGATTGAATTTGAATGCACACTTATTTTTGAATAAGCGCTCACTATTCGGGTTAACCGGGAAAGGACCATGGGGTCGTATAACCCACTCCGAATATGTGATACGTCGTTGTGAATTGCATTGAAGATCGGTGTTGAAGACCGGTATTTGCGAGAGTGATAGGATGAACTATCGATTGACTCTACACCGAGTAGCTACGGTATTGAGTTCTCCATATGTGATGGTGAATCCGATCAGGATTGTGAATATCCGGATTGCAAGGACTTCTTTGTAAGTGCCTTCGGTTCTGTTCGATCCCGGAACAGACTTGTATGGATTGTGTGTCTGACATTACAATTTGAGATATAAAGCCGATTTCTTTCAAATATATTTCTGTTGGTGGCGGAGAATTTATTCTTTGCTTAACACCCTTCTTTGAGACGTACGAGCTCAAAGGTTATATAGTTGAAGTTATCAGCGATATATTCCCAATTTGGTAATGTGATATGCTGAGTGATGCTGAAATGATCATTGTGTTGATTATTGTGATAGGATCATTCATTTGATCGTCTATCTTAGTGATCATTGTGTTGATCATTTGTTGACCCAAAGCACGGCTTTTTGTACAAAGTGTGTTTTTGTGGACGTGAATTCGTCGAGCCTCACATCCCGGAAATGGTCAAAACAGGAAAGATGCGGCAAGGTTATAAGGGGTTGCTGTAGCTCCCCTTAGGGTATGTACATTTCCTTCTGGATAGAGGTTGTATCATGGTATGGAGCCCAGATATTTAACCTATGTGGTTACTACGAGTTTATTACTTTGTGGTTGTTGGTTATCGGGATCCCGTGAAAAAGGTCGTTTACGATCGGGGAATGGCGTGCTCGTGTCAGTAGTTACCCAGTTAAGGGGTAACCCGGCCTTGTGTTGGCAGAGTTCCGGTTTGGTTCTCGGGGGTGTCTTTCCAGAGGCATTCTCAGTGGCAATGGGAAGTTCCTTGGCCTGACCATTTGTTGGAAATCCAATTCCCAATACGAAACTTGTACGGTATTAGTTGTAGAACCTGCTATTCACTTATGGTGGTCACCACTGTTTGGATAGTAGCTATAGTAGGCATAGTTCGAAATGTCTATGTCGGCTAAGATTTATATCTTTATTTTTGAAATGACTTTCCTACACTATGCACTAGTAATAATATCAAATGTTATCTTAAATGCGTATCAAGCATCTTTGACTATCATAAGGAGAAATCTCCTCCGATTCTGCGTTTGCATGTGTGTGTGTGCGGGAGGCCTTATGGTAGTCTCATTTTTAAAAGCATTGCGAATTGATTTAAAAATATTCTTCTATTTTGATTTTAAAGTAAATAAACTGTTTTGAGTTCTCACACCAGTCACATGACTGACTTGGAGTTTATTGTTTTCCTTCCTAAACTCTGGGTGCCCACCAATTTCCACACGGGCAGTTAAGAGTTAGGTTTATCAGGATATTCTGGATATTCTGGAGTTGCTGGAGGCAAGCTGGATGGCATGGCGTATTACTAGTTTATATAGTATTTCTTTTCCGCTGCACTGTTTATTGTTGTATGTTGTTGTACACTCTGATGATATGATATGATGTAATGAAATATAATGTGATGTAATAACTGATATAGTTCTTTATTTAAAGATTATTCATTTATTATTATATGTTGTTCCGCTGCGAATTGTGAGATTCTGTTGTTGTTCTGTTTCCTTTCTGTTTTCTTCCATTTTAAAATAGTCTATCTTCTTTTCCCTATCTAAATTTTTTCTATCTTATGTTTTCTCTTCCCTCTATCTTCTACCTTTTCCTCTCTTCTTCTCTTCTTTCTTTTTCTTAAATCCTTTTTAAAAAAACTAACTATTCGGTTTTTCGGCAACGAAAACCCGAAGCGTTACACCAAAGCCAATCCCAGGGAACAGTGAAGCTTCATAGGGTCTTTCTGTCCAGGTGCAAAAAGACAAATTGAAAAAACATTTCGGATATGATATTTTATCATATAAATATATAAATTTTGAGGACGGTAGGGGCAGAGGGAATTTCCGGTGGAGCGGTGAAATGCGTAGAGATCGGGAAGAACACCAACGACGAAAGCACTCTGCTGGGCCGACACTGACAAAGAACGAAATTGGGATAAATACCAATTCCTATTACGGGTAAAAGGATACAGATTGAAACAAATAGTTCTCGTGGTCCAGAATCCACGAGATTTGAGTTTAGAACATTGAAAAAATTGTATCCATAGAACATTTGCCGTAACATAGATAACAAATAAATAGGAGTTAATATCATTCCAATTGCCATTACAAGGGTAATTAATATTTTTGGCATTAAAAGATATTTTGCTTTCAGCAGTTATCCGCTCCGCACTTGTCTACCCAGCGTTTACCGTGGGCACGATAACTGGTACACCAGAGGTGCGTCCTTCCCGGTCCTCTCATACTAGGGAAAGGTCCTCTCAATGCTCTAACGCCCGCACCGGATATGGACCGAACTGTCTCACGACGTTCTGAACCCAGCTCACGTACCGCTTTAATGGGCGAACAGCCCAACCCTCGGGCCATCCTATTAGTAAGCCAATCTGGGCCGATTTATCAGATTCTGATATTCTCGATAGATTTGGTCGAATATGTAGAAATCTTAGCATATTTCGAATTTACATTATTTATCTTAATTTAATATATCTATTTAATATATATTTTTTACATTCCATTGTATAATAAACTCTAATAAATTCGAAATATAAAAAAAGAAATTTTTTATAATAATTTATAATAATAAGATATTGAAAATACCAAAAAATTGGAATTCCTCTTTTAGACTTGAGAACAGTTATAACAAATAAGATTAATTATATTCATATTATAGCGGATCAGTCCTAAGAAATGGATTTTGGAATTTATTAACATTCTCCAAAAAGGGTACTGTTAATAATCCTGTTGGTACTGAAACCATTAAAAGAACACCTAATAATTTATTGGGTACTGTGCGGAGTATTTGAAATACAGGAAAAAAGTACCATTTGGGCAATATTTCCAAAGGAGTTGCAAATGGATCTGCCGGTTCACCAATCATTGATGGTTCTAGGACCACTAAGCCGACATGAAAACGTGAATGAATTGGTCTTAGTTACTCTTCGGGGCAGAGTGGAAGAAGGGAAGAGATTCTCGAACGAAGAAAAGGATCCAATTACTTCGAAAGAATTGAACGAGGAGCCGTAATGGAATCCTAGAATGGTCCCTTACATTTCTGCAAAGCGTAAAGGTATTCATATTACAATGAACGATTTGAACACCTATTGATTCTAACAACTGATTGCAGGGTTGATCATTCGGACTTTTCAATTCATAGATGTGGATCTCGAAAGAAATTTCTAAAAAAGAAAAAAGAAAAGTGAATCCATTTCCTTAAATCTAATTAAAATCTTCAACAGATCATTCGGGATGTTATGTTAAATTATGGAAAAAATTCTGACGTTCGGCAGAATATATGACTCATGCTCCTTTAGGTTCTACTCTCGGACGAATTTTCAATGTTCTTGGGGAGCCTGTTGATAATTTAGGTCCTGTAGATACTCGTACAACATCGCCTATTCATAGATCTGCGCCTGCTTTTATACAGTTAGATACGAAATTATCAATCTTTGAAATAGGGATTAAAGTAGTGGATCTTTTAGCTCCGTATCGCCGTGGAGGAAAAATTGGACTCTTTGGGGGAGCCGGGCATTTTTTTTTCATTCTTTATACTTTTCAAGGCCTTCGTCCTGTTTTCGTTGAATTTTTTCAGTACAATGGCAGACTCGTGGATAGGGAACTATACTAGCTACCTATCTAATTTATTGTAGAAATTCCGGGATCAATGATTGGATCATGCAAAATAGAAATACTTTTTCTTGGGTAAAGGAACATATGACATGCCAGATCATAAATTAGTAACTGCATCCAATCTCCGAAAAAGTCCCAATTGTTTTAAACTTTTTGGATATTTTATTTACGGAATCCCTATGAATAGGATCAAACCTTATTTATTATGAATAAAAAAATTTTGATCTATCAAATCAATTTCTCGTTGAGAATTGAATAGTATAACATAGGGAGATCTTTTATCCATACAAAAAACCATTTTTGATTAGATCATAAATACCTATCATTAGGTTTTCATCCTTTTTCCACTTGTTCTTTTCTATAACCTAGCATCTTATCTTCCTTATACAATTCTTCCGGGATGTGATATGGTTCCGAAGGATGAACCAGATAAACAGAAATAGATAAACAGAAAATATAAGAACTAAGCGCACATAATTCAGCAATTGCTGTTTGTTCTCCTAATTGATTGCAATTAAACTCGGCTCAATCCTTTTTGTTAGGAAAAGGATTGGAAAGGATCCCAAAGAATCGATCTTTCTTTTAGTTGCTGAATCTCTGTTTGATCGATCAATGTGTGATATTCTGAATCCTCATTTCTAATGGAATCGAAATGATCTCTGGATTGATCAGAGGATCCTTTCGATTGGCTAGGATCCGTTACTTGAATGAAAATAGATCTTGTGGAATCATATTGAATATTTGACAATTGTTTTTGCTGGTATTGATCCAGATTTGGATGCTCAAGTGGAATTTGGAGCATTCCAAAAACTTGGAGATCCTACAGATCAAATTATTTCGTGGATTGGATTTCATTTGACTGTCAAAAAACTGAACTAGTTTAGCTAATTCTCTTACATTTCCATTCGCCCCTTTCATTCTGGGGTGACGGAGGGATCGTACCATTCGAGCCTTTTTTCATGCTTTTACCCATTAATACAACACCAACATTATTTGATTCCAAATTGAGAACGGGTCATGAACTTCTTTTCTCAAAGAAGAAGCAATGACGGTATCTGAGGAATAAGCATCGCCTAACTCTGTGCCAGCAGCCGCGGTAAGACAGAGGATGCAAGCGTTATCCGGAATGATTGTTCCACAAGCACAAATTCCACTTTTTATGGGTCCAGAGATTCTTTCACAAAACAATCCATCTTTTTCCGGTTTATTGGTTTTGTAATGAAAAGTATAGGGCTTTGTCACCTCTCCAACTATCTCCCTATTTGGTAGGATTTTGTTGGCCCAAGCCCTTATTTGTTGAGGAGACACTAATCCAATTCGAAGTTGTTGATGTTTATACCGGTCGATCATTGAATAGAAATTCTGATTCATTCGGCCTCCCCCTTCACACCTCAGAACGCACTGTTCTTATAGAGAGAAACGCACTTTCACATCTTTGACCAACTCCAGGTCCAATAGAAGCAAGCCCTACGGCCAATCCAGCAGCAATAACGGAAGCGACAGAAATCAGTGGATTCATGACGATAAGTTCCTCGCACAAAAAAAAATGGTTAATGATACAATCAACCAAGGAATTCTTACTTATTTGATCACTAAAAAATATCGAATCAAAGTAACTAATCGTTCATTTGAATAAGTTGAAACCCTTCTTATTGGATGATCGTGATACTTCCCAAAGACCGAAATTCTTGATCAATGGAGGAACAATATTACCATTTTTGTTCAAAAAGATACCAAAGTGGATGATTGCGAACATTCAAATATCTGTCCTACATTCATTCAAGAGGGTACCTCATACAATAACTGTCCTAGTTCTACCGTAACTTTTGTTTCATTTCTTCTGGAACAATCACAAATTTTTTTTTGATTATGGATCTACTACCAGAAATTCCATGCGTAGAAAATATTTTTTCAAGAAGAAATTGAGTTCTGCTTCTTTCTTGCTCTTAGATTGTTTTTTTCTACTTTTTTTAATGTCTGTTCTTGTATAATCTGTCTCAACAAGCAATCGATATTTCACGATCAAAGGTGTCCGGATAGTCCAAAGTCTCGATAGTTAGCTCTAGGTCTTCCAGTCAAAAAACAACGTCAGTAGCCGAAAGCATCACTAGCTTACGCTCTGACCCGAGTTATGGATGGAATCAAATATGCAGTATTTATAGAAAAAAGTATAGGTCCTATTCTTCTACCCTTTCCTGGGAGTCGATGACTAGTATGGAAACCTGCTAAGTGAAAACTTCCAAATTCAGAGCTCCGCTCTTGCAATTGGGTCATTGCGATTACGGGTTGGATTTTATTAAAAGGTGCTTTAGATGCACGTGGTTCTAAATTAATGCCAGATAAAAAGGATTTCGGTTATAGTTTTCCTTGCGACGGCCCGTGAGATTCCTATTTGTACAAATGGCAACGATCGGTACATACGACTTATCACACCAAAGAAATATTAAATGAATGGAATTGGGATATAGATGGAATATAATGAAATAGAGCCATAGCCGGGACATTGAGGAAGATCCAAAAAGGCATTTCGGGAATCGATCTGAATTCCATACTCGATCTCATAGATACATATAGAATTATGTGGAAAGCCGTATTCGATGAAAGTCGTATGTACGGCTTGGAGGGAGATCTTTCATATCTTTCAAGATCCACCCTACAATATGGGGTCAAAAAGCCAAAATAAGTGATTCATTTTTAGCCCTTATAAAAAAAAACTTATTTTTGAACCTCTTTCACGCTCATGTCACGTCGAGGTACTACAAAAAAAAAGTTGGTCCGGATCCACTACGGGAATGATTTGGGCACTTTATTTATTTGTGTTATTTATATACATATTTTTTTTTAGAATAAGATAAATAGGAAAAAAGTGTACAATCTCGACAAATTCCTTCTGAATAAATTGGGCAAGAATATTGGGGTCTCCATAAGGTTTTTCTATTCGTGTGATAGCAATGTTGATTCTTCGGTTCACAGAACGAAATTCTTTTTGTACATTCATCTGTAATTTTTCGATTCCTCGTGTTCGGCCCTCTATTAATAAATTTGGGAATCCAATATGAATTATAACCTGGATTAAATCAATTCTTTTTTTAATTTCTATACGCGCAATTCCAATTCCTTCGAAACCTGAGGATATTTTTTTATTTTTTTGTACGTAGTTCTTTATACAATTCCGAGTTTCGTTCAAACCCATATTATGACTAGCGTTTGCTGCTGCGGAATAAACCAATTTTAAAATGGGATAAGATGCTCGATAAGGCATAAGTTCCAATATCATAAGCGTTTCCTCATAAGAACGCCCGCGAATCTGATCAATTACTCTTTGCGCTTTGAAAATAGACATACATATATGTTGAGCTAAAACTTTTACTTTTACTTCTCCACTCGAATTTGAGTTCTTTTTTGACGATTGTTGGAGTCGGCGGCTCTCCTAGGGTTCCATCATCTGGGATCCCTGGGGAAGAGGCCGGGGGAATGGACTTTTCTTACAAAATGAAAATCAAGGAAGTAAGGTTTTTCAATTTAAATTTTTTTTACTTCGCCTGTCACACCACATAAAAAATTTGCAATTTGAATTGGGAGTTTCTTCTCATCCAGCTCCTCACGAATGAAAGGATAGGGCCTCATTGATAAGTGCTACAAGATCTCGTGCATTAGAACACATGGTTATGTCCCCGAATCCGTTAGTATGGAACATTTTCTTTTCCAAGTGAAATCCCCTAGTATATGAAAGAATGAAAAAGTGCTTTCGTCCTACATTTTGTCTCTGTGGACCGAGGAGAAAGGTGGCTCAGCGGGAAGAGGGTCGTACCATGAGCGAAGCAAGGGGTCAACTGCTTCAAATATACAACATGGATTCTGGCAATGCAATGGAGTTGGACCTTCTTTTTACATTACACTATTTCGAAAACCCAAGGACTCAATCGTATGGATATGTAAAATACAGGATTTCCAATCCTAGCAGGAAAACGGAGGGAAACAGATACTCAATTTAAAGTGAGTAAACAGAAAATCCTTTAGCTAGATAAGGGGCGGATATAGCCAAGTGGATCAAGGCAGTGGATTGTGAATCCACCACGCGCGGGTTCAATTCCCGTCGTTCGCCCATCACATTATTTCAAATTCAAAAAATTCTATTTTCAATATTCCTATTTACGGCGACGAAGAATAAAACTATCACTATATTTTTTTCTTTTTCGACTTCTTCTTCCAAGCGCAGGATAACCCAAGTACCTAAAAGAGCCAGTTACATTAGAATAATTATGCTAGAACAGAAAAAGATCTGTTGATTGGACTCTGTATTTCAAAATTTCGTGCTAAATAGCGTGGAGGTTCGAGTCCTCGTCAAGGCATAATATTGAGAATGCTCATTGAATGAGCAATTCAATAACAGTCTATAATGCATTGTATGTCCCATAATAGGTCCTATTCTTCTACCCTTTCCTGAGAGTCGATGACTATTCATAGCTATTACCTTGACACCAAAGAAGAGTTCGACCCAATGCTTTATTTCTGTCCTAGTTGATCCTGATTCGACATTAGAAGTATATTGATTGTTCACCAATAACCGAATACTTTTTTCTGTAAATACTGAGATGCATTTCCTCGAGCTCCCGAAAAGGACATTAGATGGACTGGATTAGATGGATCAGTCATCCGAAAATTAGGCACAAATTTTTTTGGTTCTTAAAAAGAAACAGTTTGAAAAGTTTCAATTATATGAAATGAATTTCTAGATCTAGAAATTCCTTACCATCAAGTTGATAAAAAGCGCCGAATTCTTGTTGATCAAAAAAATGAAATATGTATTTCTGTAAAAGAACTCAAACGTGACAACGATATGATAATACGATATGATGACAATGCAGCGGTTGTCATTGATCAAGAAGGAAATCCAAAAGGAACTCGAGTTTTTGGCGCGATTGCTCGGGAATTGAGACACCTAGGTCTCCCCGTTCCATCATCTGGCTTATGTTCTTCATGTAGCATTCAGACCGAATGACTCTATGACAATCTTTAGGAGGAATCAATGAAAATCTTTAGGAGGAATCAATGAAACGATATCAATTCAAATCCTGGATCTTCGAATTGAGAGAGATATTGAGTGAGATCAAGAATTCTCACTGGACTTTCCGAATGAATATCTGGGGCTCCTATTAGAGACAAGTTCGTACTAGACTAGTCTGATTTAGTACGAGTTTCGGAATAATCCTGGTATTAATAGCATCGATCTCCTAATAGAGACAATATGAAAGACGTCACGTAATGACAGATCACGGCCATATTATTAAAAGCTTGTGGTAAGAATGGGTTTCGTTCTAATG